>JAZHYW010005271.1:0-15801 GCA_037355805.1 Ixodes ricinus | reverse complement strand
AACTGACTGGGTGATTATGTAGTTCACTGGCTAATAACAAACTAGAGTGAATTGCTGAAAGAGTTCCTAACTAGTAACCTTTGTTCTGCAAACAGAGGACAAGTTAGGACCTGTTCGGACGATACAGGTATCTGCACAGTATTTTCAGGGTGTCGAACCGGTCATTATTTCGGTTCGGTTCGGGTTCGGGTTCAGTAGCATTGTATTTTGTTCCGGTTCGGTTCCGGTTTAGGGTAGCGCACATAATATCACTCCGGTTACCGGTTTTAATAAGCGCGAACCGGTTCGAACCGGTTCCTAACTCGACCTTTGAATATTGACCGAGCACTTATTGCAGCCTTTTGTGAGCACCAGATACTTGCAATAGACCCACCCCAATACTACTCCCTCTTCAAGCAGATATGAAAACTCTGCTCAGTGACGTGCGCAAAAGACACCATTAATGGGGCAAGGCTATTACTTGCATATTACTGTTCTAAGTTAACAGTGAATATAAGCGATCGACTCTCTATTTTTTATGGTGTCTTTTGCACACGCAGCTGTGCAGTATTTCAAACTCTGCCAGAAGAGGGCGTATTTTCGGGATGGGTCTATAGACCTTTCCAAAAACGAGCTTGTGGCCGGTGCCACCTTTAGTGTTCGGGCGTATAGCGCGTGCTTTGCTCGTTTTCCGAAGCGACAAACACGCACGTGCTGGACTGTGATTTTGTAAACAGTAAAAAGATCTCTAGCTGGATTGCTTGCCCTCCATATGTTTTGGTTTGTTTTGCTCTGCACACACGTGTTTTTTTATACATGCTACCTGTTTTCGGCACCCAGTAAGATGTCACAGCTATGACCCAGAGTGGCTGACAGGGGAACGAGAGGAAACAAATGTGCCGTAAAACACAGAAACAGGGACGTCGAGTGCGCAGTTGGGGTAGTTTATCGAATATCGAATCCCGTTAAGCTGTGGTCGTGTATACATCGGCCAGACTGGCCGATCTGTCAATGACCGGGCACGTGAACACGCACCTATAATGAAATATGACTACATCTTGATAGCGCTTCGGGTTCCGGCGAAAAAAGCTGTTCTAAAGATCTCGTGGCGATGCTTTGCCTAGTCACTTTGACTTTTTATCGCAAACAACGCTCTACGCAAATTACCCGGTCTGAGGGACTCAGACCAGGTCACTTGTACCTGTCAGCCACCGAACAAAGTTCCGGTAATGCCACCACAGCGAACGACGTTTCTCGAATGCTCAGTTAAAGACGATGAAAGAGGACTTAAAAAAAAAGAGAAAATGGTTGAACACGCGACATGTTGGCCTTGCTAGTCTGACAAACCTACAAAAAAAAAAAACACACATTTTCTCCCCCCCCCTCCTCCTCCCCTGGCCTCCTTCCAGGGCGTGGCGCGTCGGCGAATCATCGCCGAGTAACGCACTCCGAGCACGTTGACGAAAAGATTGTTTTTCATTGAAATGCACCACCGGCGACCCTACAAACTGTACTGCCGATGCAGCGCGGTACTTGTCCCCCTTCCTTCAGGGTGTCGCTGCCCTCAAGCGGAAGGTTACGTGGTGCGCTCTCGGTGCTCGATTGGCTAAATGGCTCATCAACTGCAACTACGGTCCATCTTGAGGTCAAACATTCGCGGACGCGTAGGCCTCCGTGCCTACAGTGGCGCAATCCGCTCCGACACTTGGACATTTCGTAGCCAAGCGGCCAAGCTGTGCTTTGAAATTGCCGCCGCTGCTACCGCGCCGCCAGGGTCGATCCAAGAAACAAAGGAAAGTTGAAGCTCTCCCGACGATGATGTATTTTTTTATTACGTATGCAATAAAAACGAAACGTAAAAATATCTCACAGTATGTAGGATTAGTCTTGGCAACATAAGAAAAATATACGCCTGCAACTTTTCCCATTTAGACCAATTATTGACACAATTGGCCCTGAACCGTTTTCGTTGAACCGGTAACCGCCGCATCAGATTATGGTTTCGTTCCGGTTCGGGTTCAATATGAAGCGTTCGATTTCGGTTTCGGTTTTGTTCCGGTTCGGTCAAAAATAACGGTTTTGATCCGGTTTTCGGTTCGGGTTCGGGTTCGGTTCGACACCCTGGTATTTTTGTATACTAAGAAGCACGTTTGGAATCGCCTCTTTTCATATTATTCGGATACCGGCTGGCGTCGCCGGTGGAAAGCGGAAAACAGGTTTACTTCGTTTCACCTTAGCATGGACTTACCATAACGGCTACAAGCGCGGACTCTTCGCGTTTGACGCCGGCTCGGCTGTGCACAAGCACTCGTGGTGGGTGACAATTTTTAAAGTTATCGGGTCACAGTCGCAGCCCTTACGGTTTGCCTATGGTAAGGTGAGGCAAAGAAAGCTAGCCGGCTATGCCTCGACGGTGGCCACCAGCATTTTACAGCGACAAGGTGTAAATAGTTTATAGGGGGGTACTTTTCTCTTGCCGAAGTGTCCGCCGATAGAGCACGGCGTATACGGCGCACTCATCAGCTTGCCGTCCGAGGTATATAGTCGCGCGTCTCGGCCGGCGTCGACGATCGCGTTGAGCAAAGGAGGACGGCCACACAAGGAACATTTATACTAAAATTGATGATGAATGTAACATCTAGAATACACTAAGTTTGCCCTTGTGCGTGCACCCTCGTTTGCTCACGCGACCGTCGACGTCGGCCGAAACGTTCTTTTTGTGTGAATGAGTTTATAAGCTTTTATTAGGCTAACTGAATTTAAGAAATGTATTGTATTAAACAATATTTTTGAAAAAAAATGTCAAACTATCTGTTTTACAATATTTGACGCAGTTTAGCAAGGTCTTTACCCTGACCTGACCATACTTTTAAATTTAGTAATTACAGAAAGTTAATTATTCAAAATTTTTGACACCATAATTATTTGAACGTCAAACTTTATGAATTTTCATATTAAACAAAATTAGCTTTTTATGTGCAACGTGTAGTTTTTGAGCAACGATTTAGCCGGCGTTTCATGACGCAGCCTGTATGATATAGCCATGGACCTGTAGATCCTGGCAAGTGGACAGCCTCAGCTCCCCTGCCTGGTGGCGTCAAAATTTACTGTTTTGTTCCCACTCTTCAAACTGCCACCAAAGCTATAGGGTCTATCCATATGACGTCAGACTGCTTTTTAATGTCGAGTAACTACAAACAAGCGTGGCCGCCGAAAGCAAATGCGGTTATCTAATTGGCGAATTTCTTTTGCTTTCTTTTGTTTTCCGTAGAGCATATGAATAAACGTTATGTTAGCGGCCATGTTTGTGGCCGATGACTCAGCATCTGAATAGACTCTAACGTCCAGCAAGCTACTTTCTAAAAAACCAGCTGTTTGATAAATTTTAGAACGTAATTAAGATACAAGACATGTTCTCTCTCCCTTATTCTCTTATAATAAAATGCTGAAAATTCTTAATCGCAGCAGCATCATGCCTTGACGACAGAGGCAACTGGCCTTCGGACGTGCCGCGGAGACCCGTCTTGTGGCACGAAGCTCCGGCTGACTGCAACACACTTGGCTCGGATAGCGCACCTTCAACTGCGGCGGGTCCTAGTTCGCCAAGTGTGTCAAGTGAAAGCAACGACCATGCTTCCACCAATGTTTCAGCAAGTGACACAAGTTTTCATATACTTTTCTATTTTATTGTTTGAATGTGGTATTTATTACAACAAAGCACCACCTGTATCTTCAGCTGTGCATCTAATTTAAACAAATAAATGGATTGTTTACCTGCGGACCCACTGTTCTTTTAAATGTTTAGAAACCATCGGCCTTGCCCTTGAAACAATTCCTGTATATTTACTTTCCCCTAGAGCACTCGGGAAGTCAATCTCTAAAGTATACAAATTGAGCTTGGCAATGCTTTTCCAATATATTTTGCGACTCAAAAATAAAGTTGCGACGTGACTATGTGCATGACGTCTCACAAGAAGACGTCAGGCTCAGTGCCACGTCACAGCTTTATTTTTACGGTGAAAATTTCCTGTACTTCTCAATCCCTGGCTTTCTTCGTGGATCATAGTCCTGGACCCTCCGAGATACTCTGCGGGGAGTGGACGACGGGACATTTTTATAGCCAGCAGAAAACGGGCCACCTAGAAGACGGGCCAGCTAGAAAACGGGCCAGCTAGAAAACGGGCCAGCTAAAAAACGGGCCGGCAAGATCCAACTTGTCACGGCAAATTTTGGGGCCACCTAAAAAGGGACGGCAAACGGGCTGGCAATTTTAGGTGGCCCCAAAATTTGCCGTGACAAGTTGGATCTCATTTGTCACGGCTATAGGTGGCTCCCTAGGTGGCCCCACATTAAGAGTGTACAAGAATCAGTGAGGTAAACAAACAAAGTTACACACATTTTTGTTGTATTGGAACCGTAGCAGCTTTATCGCCGCACGGGTAAATGCGTTTCTTTTGTTGGTCGTTCAGGCCATATTTTGGCACACAACATCGTCTTAAAGTCGATAATTTCTCAAGAACTCCTATTTTTCCTTGCAGGTTGGAATGAAGGCACTGCAAAAATTAGGACGCCAGATAGGTTATTTCGTTGTCTCGCTTCCAGTGTGCATTCTTAACCTTAAAAGGTTTCGACCTATCGTGACCCCTGGAGCTTGGACGCGCAGTCAAAGTGCGAAGGAAGGCAGCGAGCTCATGCTAAGTTGGAAGCCGGGCAATCGAAAAAGACAGCCTGCACAGACTAGGGAAGAGGCGTGTGTGCTTTATGCGTCACGCATTTCTTCTTTCTAGCCTCGCCCCAGCCGTAATGCTAATCTGAGATATATTGGGCCTATGTGAGTCTGGCCTCAGCATTATTTTGGTTTCATTTATAAATGGGCCTCTAAAACGATTATTTTTTAGTTTTTATCTTAAGTGCTTGCCGTTGTTTTTGCTGTTGTTTTTTTTTGCTCCTTTTTACTTTTATTTTTGAGAGTGCCATACCGTAAGAAAAATTGCAGAGGACGCGAACCTTGAAATATTGGTTTGGTTTCAATGAGCAGTAGTGAGACTTCGTCAAAAAGCAGAGCGACGCGAGCGACTTCTGCAAAAAGCGGAAACGCGAGAAAACCTAAAGCTTATATAAATACTGAAAATCACGTAATTAAAGGAAGGCGGAAGCGGTTCTGTATTTGAGAAAAAATATTCTGTACCGTCTTCATTTGAACCTTCGAGATCGCGAATATCAAGAGTTTCTTTCTTTAATTTGGTGCAGAGAGGCTACAGAAAATCATTTTCAAAGTACCGCTGAAGCCCTTCCTTCCCGGAGCGTGACTGTCAAATCCAGCGTTTTCGGAATCTCCAATCTTGCGCATCTTCACCGCCTATTAAAAATATATGCCTGCGGACACTTGCTGTTTGCAAAAAAGGTCAGAAAGAGACGTCGCGTATGGTGTCAGTTTCCGTGAATATACCCTGGCAGACTTGCAACTAAACGCGCTTCCCACGCGGGCGGCACGGGCTTGGCGCTCGAAAGATCTGGGCATGTCCTAACGAGTGGTCGGAGGTGTGTCGTGTTTTCTCTCGCTTAGTCCCAACATCAGGTAAAATGGACGTGATATTCCGGTTCAGAGGATAGAAATACTCTAGCATTCACTTCTAACTTGCGTTTTCCAAGAATATCTTCAGTTTCCTTTAATATCATGAGAAATCCTGGAACTTTACCCGCGACTGTTTCACTTGCGTATATTGCAGCAGCCACTGTCCTGACGCCACGCACCACGCCGAACGCCGCCGAAATATATTTTAATAAGATCGGCTTGACGAAAATTGTCTTCGAAGCGTAAAAATGAAGGATAACAGTGCAAGAAAACGCAAAAATAATAATTAAAAAAAAAACTTGTGTCAATCAGGACACCGCGAGCTAAAACGCGCTGCATCACGGCAATGTACCGAAATGTCGGAATATCGGACATTTTCACACATTAGGGCTTCTCTGACCTGGCAGTGGTTATTTACTTTTCATATATTAACCTTCATCTAAACCAACTGTGTGGCCACAAAAAAATATATATATAAATATTTTTTGGGTGTGACACGAAACACAGTGATATAATATAGCACAAGACAGTACAAAACAAAAATGATGAACGGGACAGCGTATCGCACGGGGAACTTCGATGGGACCTGAAGTATTAACAAAAGGCCGAGCAGCTAGGACACTCACGTTGACTTCTGTGGCTTAGGTTTTCGCTACTGATTGATTAAGAGGTGGGCGCCTTTTTTTATGAAGCGGCCAAGACAAGTGGGCTCGATAAGTTTTGTTCCTCGGCGGGTTTCTACCTCGAATTTCGGCACCGTCCCGAACGTCATTGAGCTGTATGGCGTTCGTGACTGGAATAGGAGCAGCGGATTATCTAGAACCCCCGCAGGACTCAAGAAAAGTGTGTCCGCTCATTGCTGTTTCGAGAGGGGCATACATCAGTTCACGGGAAGCAGAGATGACAGCTGGTGTTGATGCCAACGCAGTCGACGGTGGGTCGTTTATGGCAGCGGCTTCCGTCGCAGTGCCGAAGTGAGGTACACGATCCACGGTCAAAATAGAATCAAATACCACTGGAGGGTCACTAGTGGCGTCGGGTATAATGTGCACATCGGGAAAAAGGTTTTTGATGGAATTGAATCCTCGTGTTTCAAAGCATGGTTCTAACGTGGATGTTCTAACTTCATCACTTCCAGAGACAAAAAAAACGCGTGTGAATTAGTTGTTTAAATAAAAAGAGAAAGATTGAACAAGCAGTTGAAGTAGAAAATTTATTAGAAATGCAGGATTGTATGTGTCATAATAAAGTTCAGCATTGTTAGTTTGGGGCTCGCTTAATGAGAAACGACTATTACAAATGTCCCATATTTTAAAGGGCTACTGATCTTTTACTTAGGTATATATTTCTGCATTTTGAAAAGTCCCGCATCTCTGAGTGAATTTGATCGGTTATTTTTACTTTGATTTTTTTAGAGCGCAGCTCTTAGGCGCCCGTTTCCAGCTTGAGCGGCGTCGGCGTCGGCGTCGCCGTCGGCTTAGCAGCAAGGTCACGTGACCCCCAAGATCACATGACCCCCAGGTCACGTGACTCCTAAAGTCACGTGATCCCCCAAGGTCACGTGACCCCTGAGGTCACGTGGCTCCTCCGAGGTCACGTGACCGTCTCCCCCGAGGTCAAGTGACCCCTCCCCCAAGGTCACGTTACCCCCAGTTCAAATGCCCCCCCAAAGGGCATTGAAGAATGAGGGTGAAGGAGGAGGAGGAGGGGTATACCCTCCCCTTAGTACCCTTCCTCCTCCTCCTCAAGAGCTGCGCTCCAATTCGGCGTTACAGGAAGTTGTAAACGGCTTTCACTTTTTTCTATTTTTCTTAGATTTTGTTCTTGCATTAGTGCTATTTTATACCCCAATTGCCACATTGCGATGCACTAGGCTTTTTATCAAGCAATGACACGACGCAACGCCTTGCCGCTACAAGCATTTACACACCTTTCCTCTTTTAGAGTGTGAAAGTTGCCGGTCAAAGTTTTCTCTCATGTCTTTTCTTTAATTTTTGTTAAGAAGCAAGAATATCTTTCTTTATGTTCGAAATACAGTTAGGCATACTGGGCGTCCACGACCAGCAGCAATAATAATAGCAAAATCACATCAGAAAAAAAAAGAACTACCGCGCTGCAGCATAAGTGAAATGCCCAGCTCAACTGCGTCCCTGTATATAAATTGCGTGATTGCCATGGCTTTATTTTTCGGTCGCGTAGCTTTCTTTGTAGAAAAGCTCTCCCATAACAAGCGTAACTACGTAAGGCAAACACTGCAGAACGAATTTGCACAGCCAATTCACGTCATTTTTTATATATATATGAATATATATATCTACGCTTGTACTTAGATAAACCACTTTGTCAGGAATAAAAATAAAATAAAAAAAGACGAAAAGCATTGTGGGCATGTTTTGTAATAGGAAACAATGAAGGATCATTGTTTTACAATTCAACGTTAGAAGATCGCAAAACCAAAAAAAAAAAACCGCACAAAATGAAGGGACGACATGGCGGTCTTCGAGTACACAACCCAACCCAATATAGAGAAGCAAGCAGGCGCGGCGAAGATCCCACGCCGGTGTAACGTATGTTGCTTGATTTATTGTCAATACAGCTTCGATATAATTTGAGTTTGATGGGGAGTTCGTTTATCGGGAAAGGTACTGAAAGTGCTTGAGGGCTGGTGTTCGGAGCCAGCTGTGAAATGACACCTTGATGATTCTGCGAGCACACAGCCGTTCCTGAACAGATGATTCGCCTGTCCCGCACATTCCGCCTTTGTGTTTTTTTTTTAAATGGTTTGAGATTACATTGCAAGCGGTTTTTTTCTTGCATGCTTACACTGGGTGATGTTAGTAACGACGCTTGATTTTGGACTGCACGAAATATGGTTCCGTTTTCATCCTACTCGTTCTCGGGCGATAATGGAAATACCTCTGATAGCGAATTTTATGTATTTATTATCATCTCGTAGCAGATGCCGTGAAGTCATGATATGAGAATAAAATTGAGTCGTCCTTTTTGTATGTTTTGCATTTTATTTAAGATAAATAACAAAACAAAATTAAGGTTACTCGATCATGAAATTTGATTTGCGACTATTGTACAATTGTTGGCAGACAGCGGCAGTTGGTTTGTTGCGTCGGGGATACAAAATGTTTTTTTTTTTTCAAAATATTTAAAGGCCGCTGTACAGGCAGGACGTTCTGCAGGGGAAGAACCTTCTCTCCCGAAGCTGGGTGACGGGGAGGGAAAGGGCCATGGAAAGAGCGCCGAGAAAATGATATTTGCCTCGGGGCGAGCTATCCTCTCGAGTGGGAGTGGGGGTTCCGGCAACCAGGTGGAAGAAAGATAAGCTTGTCAAACGGCGACCTCGGATGCGAGGACGGGCACGTCAGAGAATTTGAAAATAGCCTTCCCGGTTGTGGTCTCGTGCTGCTTGATGAGCTGGACGACCGAGTGCCGTCAACTGGCTTTAGAAGGTGTTTCGGACGAGTTGTTGTTGTTGTTGAGTGTTGTTACACACGGGAAGAGGGGATGCCTGGACGTATGATTCGGATGAGGAAAACTCGTTTTGCTCCAAAAGTCTAAAAGCATTCTGGAACGTGAATTCTGGCCCCAAATAAAAATAACACATGTATGAAAAACTACGAGGGCGCCTAAGCTTTCTCCTGTGATGAGAGAATGCCTGAGCATTACCCTTGGCCGAGTTATGTTGGCGCAACGGATAGCGCGCTAGGTTCGCGATCAAGAGGGCCTCGCTTCGAAATCGAGCCAAAATGGTTTTTACTCGTGTTTTTTGTTTTGTTTTCTTTTGTTTGGTCACGTGACCAGAAAAAATCACGTGAACTGGATTGTTTATTTTGGTAACGTGACCAGTTTTTTTTCCTCTTTTTTGTCTTTTTTCTTGTTTTTCGGTCTACGCTCCCTTTCGCAAAACTCTTAGCACCTATTTGGCGTTACTTTGGCTCTAGGCAAATCATTTTTTTTTCTTATGGCAGGGAATTTTGCCGTACGTATCTTATGTTACTATTACCAACCATGGCTTGCAATTCGCATAGGCGATTTCGTCCGGCAACGAGTTTGGGAATGACGAGGCTAAATTTGTGTTATAACTTTTTTTTAGGTCTGAGCACAATTTTGGCCTCGTTGTCCGTCGGTTTCTATGATTGGCTCTTCAAGTATCCTTTGGGAAAGTAGACGACAAGCATTTTTAGAGAGCACGTGCGTCGACCAAAGGGGACATTGCTGAAGCGCCTTCAGTGTGATTTCGGCCGTAAATAACTGGAGGCCCCGGGCAAATGCGCCCAATGTAGAAAAGTATCTACCTTTCTGGTTTCATACAGAGCTATGAAAGCCAGAAGGGACGAATCCCTAGCTGAGTCAAACAACCAGCTTGCAAACGCAATCGTGTTGATAATAGCGCCAAGGAGTTTGTATGACTCTTTCTGGTGGTGTGCAGAGTATGAAATCACGGAGGTAATATATGCTTCTGCCTAGTCACCTCGCGAACGGTTGGATATTGGCTGCAGAGATTCCTTTCGCTTTGTTTTATTACCGTGATTATATTTTGATTTCTGTGTTCCTAATTTCACAGACAGAACAAAATCGCTTTTCTCGTTTGACGTCACGGCGGGGAAACAGGAATCAATCAGTGTACCGACATTGTAGCGACGCTTGTGCTCGTTCTATAGCGCTTCTAAAAACCGTGCTATCACGGCTGTGCAACGTCAACATTGCATAAACTGCCGTTACTTGTACTCGTATTGCATCGTGATGGAACGACTATGACTGGGTAAAGAGGAATAGGGAGAATGGGTGTGTGTGATTTGTTGAAGTTCGATTCAACAAATCGAGCTTCAACGAATGCGATAGTATAGAATTCACTCAACCAGCTATATGAGTTTTCAGATGAAGTATATAACGGTATACACCTTCCAAGTATGCGATTCGTGTTCTGCCAGTAATACCTCAGCTAAATTGAAACGCTGAATCCGATGTTGAAAAAAAAATGATAGGACACTAGACCTGCCGTGCTTCGAAAAATGCTAGTTCAATGCACTACAGGCTTGTTCAGGGTAGGGTGCCTACATGTTTCCGCCGCTCCGCTGTTTAGGGTGGCGACAACGTTTCGTGATACCTGTTGCCGACAAACCAGTGTTGCCTACTCTCGTTACCATGGCAACCTCGGCTGTTTTCGTCCACCATTTTGTCACACTCGCCGGTCGTGCCGCTAATCCTCGTTAGGGCTAACCTGGCTAGGGAGCGCCCACCGCTCTCATTCCGACGGCGAGGTTTCAGCGTGCGATGTCGGTCGCGGGAGCTCGCGTTTTGACAAAAGCAACGCACACTTCCTGCTCGCAACTTCAAAATATGAAATACCTGAATAAAAGAAGCTGACAGCCACCACGACTGCCATCCCGCTGAGCCTCCGACTCCTCGTATGAACGGAAACGGATGTGGCCTCACAGTGTTGCCGGACTTTCTAGACTACAGAAACTCAACGTTGTTACGTTTAGCGAAATAAGAAGTGGGGAAAAATGGCGGTGGGAGAGGTCTGGGAAAAGGGTAACAAGAAGTTGGCGCCACCCTAAAGCGGAGCGGAAACTATGGCAAGCACCCCCTAGTTCAAGGCGGACGTAGCGTTGCGCACCCGGCAAAAGCGCACTCAATCCGCTGCCCGCGGCGTTTTTTTTTTTTTTTTTTGAGCAGCGAAATAATTTTGTAGTTGAGCAGCAGGTTCCCTTTTCGGCAGGTTAAGCCGGATTAACGGAGAGCGCCTCGTAATCCATTCTCCGTGTTGGCCCCCTCGGGGGAGGCGGTAAACAGGTAGCGGTGGGCGGTGAAGGGGGGAAAGGAGGGCGGGAGAGGAAGAAACACGAAAAAGTGGAAGCGCAGACTGTACAGCGGCCTTTAAGGAAAGAACAATATGCGCCGTTCTGCGCATATTGGGAGTGTCTATGAAAAACCACTTCAAGCAAGAGTAAACATAGGAGATAGCTTGAGTTTGTTGAAGCCATTTTGTTTTTAAATATTGGACTAATCAGAATCATGAATAATATTTGCTGATAAAGAAAACTTGGACACTGAGCACTGAAATTGCCCTGTTACAATTCAAAATAAAACAACTTTCAACGACTCTGAATTGTTATTTTTACCGTATTTGGCAAGCCGTGGTTTAATTTTATATCAGTAAAACCTTAGTATTGTAACAACTAAAGAAATAAGAAAAAACGTCAAGTATTTCACCAAAGTAAAGCAGTCAATCAAAATGTTTGTATTTTATAAGCATAAGGACGTAAAGGGTGCATCAGTTCTATTTAGTCTTGCAAGCAAACGGAACGATCGCCAGGAAGAGATTGTCGATATTTTGCTCGTTGTAGGAATTGGCGTGACTTAGCTCAGCATGGCCGAAACTGGCGAAACTCGGAAGAAACTGGCAGACTTTATAACTGTGCAATGGTCATGCAGGCATTTTATGGTACAGGGATCTTCGCACGGTGCGTCAATGCAAGCTAACGATTGTATTGTTTTCGTCAACAATGATTTGCTGCTTTTTGACTAGCCCCAATGGCATAATTGCCCTTTGAGCATATTAACGGGCATTATTCCAAGCGAAACACCTCTAAATACGAACACGTTAATGAATATGATTCAAATTAGATTACTTCAGGAGTCTAGAATATGAGCTTTTAGCATCGAAGTCTTAGAGTCAAAGTGAATGGCGAACTCGCCCTCTAAAACTGAGAACCAGTTGATACTAATCGTTTTCCAAGACCGCGGTGACGATAGCACGACGACAACAGGAAGGAAGAATGAGATTTCAAAATGTCTCGTCTCTGCGCCTTCGCGTGACCAACCTGTCTGCGCAGTCCTATGTCGAACTCAAAATATGCGACACCACACATGCACAGCACGTTCCGCTCATAAAGCACATTTGGGAGTGGTATACAGATAACTTTATTACGTCGTCGCTCTTTCATGTACATTCCAGATCAACAAGGAAGAACGAACTCTACGCGCCCGCGACGCCAGTCATTGGGACACATTAAAACACCGTGCCCATGGCAAAATGTATGCGAACTGAAAAAAAAAAAGAAATAGGGAGTTTGGCATACATTAAAACATAAAGAAAAATAATAACGGGGTTGCTGGTTGCTAGGAAATAAGGAGCTGCATATTTGCTTTACGTGCCACAGACGTCATTCGACTGTCATGTCGCGACGGGAAGATTGTCTGGAACAGGCTGCGTCGTCTTCGACCTGCTTTTGGTCGCTATTTCGCTCTCTCGAAGCGGGATCGCGGGATCCGGTTTGAGTGCACGGTGCTGCAGCAGTCGTCGTGATCTATGGTGGAGTTGCAAGCCATTGTGTTTGGATAAAGGTATGTCCGAGAACGGCTATTTAGTACATGTATTCATTCTGTGCGACTAAAAAAGGTTTTCCTTTATTTTCAATTTGGGCAGGTTCTAGAGCTGGCAAAGTGAGCACCATGCTCTATAATTTTTCGCCCCATGGGTGCTGAGTTTGTTATGTAGCAGAGCTGACGTGATATTCAATCTCATGTAGTTACGTTATAAAAGCGACCAAACGAGCAACATTACTGGTGGCTTATTTTTTTGTTTCTTGCAGAGCCTGGAGTGGCTGTTTGGCAATAAGAGAAGATTTCAGTGGACCGTAGAGAAGAACTTCGCATTGCTAAAGGAAGATCGCGCCATCACTTCAAAGCACGGATGGCCACGTGCCCGCTGTGACGCAATTCACAGCGCACAGTTCGCTAAAGCTCACTGAAGCCCTGGTCCGCTGCCAATAGATCGATGTTTTATGTGAACTGTTGTAGCACTCACGCCGCCTACGTTTTACTTTATAATGAGTGTGTTACATCTCATACGCTTGTCGAGCCAATAGGTATTTCACACTGCCAGTGTTACTAATAAATAAAAGATTTCGCGAACAGGCATGAAGCTGTCGGTTCAACAATAAACTGTGCTCGGACAACGACCGGTTTGGAAAGACGCCGCAGTGTTTGAAATGTTGTCGACGCAAGTACATCCTTCGGATTTCGGTCGTACACTGGATTCTTCCGCTTAGATAATTGTGCCGCAGTCATTCTTGATTGTGACGTGTATCTGCGAGGCCATAAGACTACTTTTGAGTTGAACTACAAAACTGTGTTTTTGAGATTGTAGTACGCTGGGCAACCAGTAGACCTGAGTGGGGACATATTGCCGCGAGCGCAGCTAACTAAGTAGGCAGCGCGCTCGTGGCCTAACGGTTATCGCGCGTGCCTTCCACGCAGAAAGCCCAGGGTTCGATCCCTGGCAGCGCCGCGTCTTTTGTTTATTCTTCCAATTTAGATTTCTGGTAATTTCGAGAACCGTGTTGCTCGTTCTAGGTTAGAATGTTCTGCGCGCCGAATGTTCCAGGCCGAATGTTCCAGAAGCCCACGCGTGCACAAAAGGGGCTCCGCGTAACCAGCCAGACTGAGTCTCGCCTCAGCGTTCGATCCTGCTGCTTCGCCGCTTTCGACGCCCGCGACGCTCTGTTATTATCTTCCGTTCGCTTTTTACTTTTGGGCACAAGTTCGCCCCATTAAACGTTTAGTTTCTTTTGTTATCACCGCCTCATCAGTTGTCATTCGTGACATTTTGGTGGAGGTGCTGGGTAACTCCAGCTCTCGGGATCCGGACCCCTGCTGCAGAAGCCGAAGAAGAGCATCCCGACGATGACCACCCCGCCCGTCGTCGTCCTGCCCGTCGCTCCGCGGACGCCTACACCCTTCCTCGGCGAAAGCTACGAAGACGTCGAAGACTGGATTGTCCAGTATGAACGCGTTGCCCCAGAGCCTTTTATACTGGGAGAGTTCGGCGGTCTATTGATCCAGCCGCCAGTCTGGCAACACTGATCAAACAGTCTGGCAACTGTGCGCATCGCGTTCCGAGTTTCGTTGTCCGCCATGATGTGCCTTGCCGTCTCGAGCCGGCAGCCGCCGCACTAGCGTGGAGCGAGAGACGACGGTGAAAATGTTCGTTCTGCGCTCTGCGAGACGTTAAAAGAAAACGTAATGGGGTGCTGTAGTGCCGTTGGGTGGTCGAACAGCGCGAAAAAAAGGGTTCAGGATGTACCGGTTCCCGGAAGGAAAAGAAAACCGCAGAAGGCACAAGATCCGGGAGGCCAAAACGAAGAGGGCTAGTAAGTGGAAGCCGACTTCGAGTTCTCGATTGTGCGAGGTAATTTTACAATTAAATTATTTTGTGCGTTAAACGCGTTTTATTTTGACTAAAACTGTGCAGCGACTTGGTGTGGCAGCGTCAGGTGAGAGTGTCCGTTGATCACGAAGCTGTTTCCTGTCGCGCGAGACTTGATACTTGCGAGCGGCCTAGCTTGCAAACTTTGAACTGTGTATACTGCATTTCAGTGTAAGCGCGAGCGGAGCCGATCGCTGCAAGCGCGTGCACGTCGCGCTGAACGACGCGTGAACTCTACGAGTGCACGCGCTCCGTCGGCGCGTTCAAAGCATGCAGCTCGCTCTCGTAGCTTCGGCCTCGCAGCTCAGCTTCGCCGTCTCGCAAGCGCTTTTGTTTCGCTAGCGATACCTTTATTTTGATATTTTTTTGAATGCGCGTAACAAATACTTACTTGTCATGCCTTTTTTTTTTAGGTGCACTTCATAGACAGTGAATTCGAAAGAGGGTTTGTCGCGATCGCAAAAAGCTCAGGCACCACGCAATGACGACGCTGTTCCTTCACAGCAAACCAAACAATGTCAGAAAACCCCCAAAAGACCGGCAGGTGAAGAAGCACGGCGGAAAATCACGATCGGTCCGCCGTATTCCGTACAACGGTGCACCAACCTTGTGATGTGGTAAACAGTCGGAGAGCGATCCAGACAATCAAACTTGTCCACTGGAAAATGCGCACTAGGCCGCTGAGCTGTGTCGGACGTCGGGCGTTTTTGAGCGATTCCCCATTTATAAATGAGTGCCGTTCGTAAATGGGCGGTTTCTTTGCTAATTCTTACATGAATAAAGCACCGAATCACGAAATGCTTGTTTTCCGACTCTCTCCTTACGCCAACAAAAGCGCGAACGGCAAAACCTACACGCGTATACATCGCACGTCAATGGGGACCCACTTGCCGGGAGGCACATCATGGCGGAAGCGGAACCCGCTGAATCTGCTAAACCTAGCGGGCCGTAAGCCCCTCCCACCCGCCGAACTCTCCCAGTATAAAAGGCTCTGCGTTGCCCGCCACAATGGCTGGAC
>JAZHYW010005270.1:0-11222 GCA_037355805.1 Ixodes ricinus | reverse complement strand
CGTCGTTTAGGCATCGCGTTTCGAGCCGCCCTCGGGTACAAAGGGCGCAACGGGTTTGCTATTGCAACGCGCTGGCGGCACCTCCGATTATTACACGATTCCCGCCGTTTCTTCCTTTGCAGCCGGAAAGACGGTCAAGGGGAAGCGGCAGAAAACTCCGTTCTTTCTTTGGACCTAATTGTGTCAGCTATCGTCGCAGGTGGCGTGCTGTTCGGCGAAGAGGCGTTAAGAAGCGACGCCCGGTTGTGGTGCGAGAGCTCAACTTCAAAAATTGTTTTCTCGCTGTAAACAAAAATTACTTTGATTAAACTTTCAGAATCAAAAGATTATTGATTGTTCTTCCAAACCCACCACATTTTGTATTTCTACTTGGACCACCTCAGGGTGAAATAAACGGCTGTTTATGCGTCAAAACGCACTTTTTGGCGAATTCAGGATTTTTGTTTACTGCAAGATATTAAATTGAGCGGTCTTAAACATTTTTTATAGATTATATACCTGCAGGGCAGCCGGTAAAAAGTTCTATTAGGTCCCGGGAGCAATTATATATTTTTTAATAAAGAAGCAAAACGATAATTTTCAATATTTTTCAGTTTTTTAAAAATATTTGAACAAAACTTCACAAGCTCAACCACATTGTAAGTCGAAAGCCGTGAAAATACAAGAAAAAAAAGTGTTAGATGTTTCACTCAAAAGCTGATTTTTTATCAATTATTGAATGATGCCTAGTTTCACGCTGTTTTTAAAAGTTAAAATCGCGCTCACATGATCAAACATTTTTCGACAAAAATATTTTAGGGCATGGCTATGGACATTGCGGCTAAAGGCCATGATTTTTGTTTTTGAAATCGGAAGGGGTCGAGTGCAACGTCTGGGATGTTTGACATGGAATGACCCGTGTTTGTTTCTTGTTTTTACTTTTCTCTGAATGCATAAGAAGGGTGGTTTGGTTGTGGTTTTGAAGGAATATGTTCAAATGCTGATCTGGTCGCTAGTTGTAGGCGCTATACTAAAAAAAAATGACTCGATTGATTTAACGAGTTCAGGTTGAAATAATTTTTGGCGGGGTATGAAAGTGATAGATTATGAGGGTTGCAACCAACAGGTCAATGTAAATTTAAAAAAAACAAAAAAAACAGAAGTACATCGTGTCGTTTTTGCGTATCGTCATAGGAACCCAGAAATGATCTGCTACAACTCTTTAGTAAGACCTATATTTTAGCTGGTCTTTGAGCTGTAGTTCGGAGTGCATGCAAGCAGGAATACGGTTCATTGACCAGTTTACAGTTTACACAACATAGGAATATACTGGAAATTTAGCTGGAGACCGATTAGGCTCCTAACGGAATCCCACCACACACCAGGTAGGTCTATGGAGCATATTATTATTATTATTATTATTATTATTATTATTATTATTGACATATATCTCTCTCAAAACATATATTAAGTCTAGCTTCCCTAACTGGTTCTTTCCTGAACTGAAGAAGTTTTTTAAAACGCAAGAGTTTTGGCACAGGAGGTTTAAGAAAAGTGGCCTTCTAAAGTTGGACGTTGAATTTAAAATTTGCAGAAAGCAATGTAAGAAAATCTTAAACCGTGAACGCCAGGCACATTGTGACTTGCTAGAATCAGATCTCGTTAAAAATCGCAAGAAATATATGGAAGTACGCTAAATCCCATTTGGGGAAGTATATTCAGTTTGATATCGTCTTGAATCAACATAGCGACAGTGTGAAGGGCATGTCTGAGTTGTTTGCGGATCACTTTGCGTCAACCTTTAATAATAATTTTGATAAAATTAACTGATCCTCAACTATATTGCCTGCCTGAGTTTGGTTTGGTGAACCATTAGATTCTGTTATTGTTGATGAGGAATGTGCTGGGCTATGTATTAAGAAAATGAGACCCTAATTGTCTGCAAGTCATGACGGGATACCCGCTTCAATTGTTAGGTGGTATCATGAATTATTTACGCCTATACTGTGCACCATTTTTAATACCTTCTTAAAGTCAGGAATACTTCCTGACGACTAGAAAGTTGCAGTGATTGTTCCGGTCCTGAAATCTGGAAATAGTTGTGACGTTCTTAACCGCAGACCGATTTCTCTTTATTTTTTTCCAAACTCTTTGAAATGGGCATTCATCAATTCCTCTCCTTCAGGTTTCGTCGTATAATTCTTCCTAATCAGCATGGCTTCATGTCCGGCAGATCGACATCTACCATTCTCGTGTCTTTTACGTCTGCTGCATCTGAAGTGTAGTGTGTAATAGAGGTCAGTTTGACGTCTTTTATTTCGACCTGAGTAAGGCCTTCGACGAAGTCAACCACAACATGCTCTTATACAAGCGTTCCTCTTACGGAGTATGTGGTTCGGTATACAATTCGTTACAAAGCTATTTGTCCAATAGGCAAGTGTACGTTCGTGTGAACAGAACTACCTCGTTCTTGTACAAGGCAAGGTCTTGGGTGCCTCGAGGATCTCCCGTTCCTTTTCAATATTTTTGTAAATGTTGTCTCTCAAGTTGTATCAAATTCTTCATTTCCGCAGTACTCTCATGATATAAAACTTTACGAAAAAATATCAACCTTAGATGATTGCATCACGCTTCAGAATGATGCATATTCCTTTGTTGATTAGTGTTTAGAAAATGACCTCCGGTAGAGTCATTGTAAAACAAAAGTAATGATATATTCTCGCAAGACCAACGATATATTTGTTTCATATAGATATTATGGCGAACTGCTATCATGTGTAAGTGAACTGAGGGACCTTGGTGTTGTTTTGGATTCGACTCTTAGATTTAACACTCACATTACCAAAGTGATTCAGTCAACCTTGCACACGTTAGGTGCCGCGTTTCGCACAACGAAGGAATTGAAAAGCCCGTCCGCTTTTTTACCCTGTACTGTTCCTTTGTTAGATCCCAGCTAGAGTACGCCTCGGTAGTTTGGAACGACATTTCCAAGACTAACAATTTATCTGTCAAGCGACTACAAAAAAATATTTCCATCTTGAAATGTCGTAACCTTGAGCAAGGTTATCCTTGTTTAAACGTTAAGTGTAACTCGCAACTCGTCAACTTGAGCCTGCAGCAGCGTCGGATTAAGGCAGATTTATTATTTTGGTTAAGATCCTGCATAGCTTGATTAAGTGTCCCAGTCTTCTGCACGGAGTGAGCCGTAGAGTTCCACTTGTGCCTACATGAGTTGAATCATCTATTTATGTAGCTCAACATTTTAGCCACTTATACCCGATCCAAAAATCGGCTGTATTATAGCTGCTACTCTGGTACAATTGATATGTTTAACTAATGCGGGAGCAAGTTCGGAAACGCTGTTCGAAACTTCCTCTTGCAAGACAAGTGCTGATCAGTTGAAGGTTGATGTTTGTCGGCACGTTATCCAAGTATTTGCTTTTTGCTCTCACACCCGGTGATTTCTGATTAGTGCTTTTGATTTCCCTTGTTGATTTGAGTGTCTCTCGTACTTGTTAATATTTTCAGTCTCGGACTGGTGAACTACGTTCCCCTTCTGTACTCGTGTGAATGTGTATTTGTATGTCTGTTTTTTCTTGATTTTTAATTGTGCAAGCACTAAGACCGATTGGTTGTTCCCGGACACTATAAGAAATACTTATTGATTGATTGATCATATTTTCCTCGTGTTTCAACAAAAAGGCAACTGGCTTTTCTTGAACACGCAATAAACATTATTATTAATATTATTATTAATTTTATTATTATTAATAATAATAATATTATTAATATTATTAATATTATTATTGATTATTATTATTATTATTATTATTATTATTATTATTATTATTATTGAAATAGCATATCCCACATTTAGCGAATCAAATTTAGAAACAAATTGACATTCGTGATCCAAAATGCCAGATCAAAACTATGTCAGTGGGTGATTTTATCTCAAATCGGACAGGCTAAAGGGTATAATTTTTAATTTTGACTAAAAAATATATATGTGTGGGGGCCATTTCTCACATGAAGGAGGGCACAAACCGCATGTTTCCACATTTTTTCTTCTCAAGTTACGAAGCAGGGAAGCCGAAGTGGCGGAAACTAGTATTCTTGGCTGCAGTCGCAGGCCGCGTGTTTGGCGCTATTTTCTGGCGCTAGATTTTTTCTTACACCCTCTTAACTTTTTGCCCTCATTTATTAGG
The DNA here is from genome assembly GCA_037355805.1 of Ixodes ricinus. Taxonomy (NCBI): domain Eukaryota; kingdom Metazoa; phylum Arthropoda; class Arachnida; order Ixodida; family Ixodidae; genus Ixodes; species Ixodes ricinus. Next base: position 7,035 of record JAZHYW010005270.1, on the reverse strand, counting down.
TGCTATAAAAATACATTGACGTATTCGAATAATTTTAGAAATTTTAATTTAAAAATATCAAACTCGTAGTTTATGTTGACGTTTGATCAAATTTGACAGGACCTTACTTCGTCTGTACTTAAGATAAAGTTTCTTTCTCTAGCTCTGTAGAAAGCCCAAAGCATACCCAGTATAGATATAATAGTACCATTATGATATGTTGACGAGCTGCTCCGCCACCTTCACGTAAACGTTGTGAGAAATAACAAATGGTGAAACTTTGAAGTCGATTTTCTCAAAAACCATTTTTTGTGACTCTTTTTTTTGAATATGTTTAGATATTGTAGTCGACTATAAGAAAATACAATCTAGAAATATAATAGTTTGCTTGTACGTCCTCTATTTGAGCCACAATTGCGTGAAATGTCTGCTCATTAGACTAAAGTACAGCAACCTTACCGGCATTCTGCGCCTCTACGATTTCTACAGTCTGTGTTTATTTTTATTTACGTTTTTGACGAAGACCTTTCGGAAGACTGCTTCTTGCTCGAATGTGAAGTCTGTTTGAAGAGGAATGACTCATCGCTGGCTAAGCTAGGACTCGAACTCGAAGACGTACTTGAGCTTGCCTTGTAAACGTGAGGTGTTACGTGTATAAAAAAAAAATGGATGCCACGGCTTTTTTTAACAAGTTTCAGAAATGGATAAAAAATACATTCCCCGCTTATTCCTCAGACGCGCCCGGCGAAGAGCCATATGGCTCGAGAAGACGCATGTGAGGACACGTACCGTCATTCTGCACTCCGATTTTGCTGAAAACTGGAGTGTCGTGATCCAGCACGCGGTGCAAGGACACCACTGGAAGAGCAAGTTGGTTTCCACCTTTACCTGCGTGGCTATAACCAAATAGGGAACGTTAGGCATCGGCGTAATGAGCGACGACATCGTCCATGACTTGTCCCATGCGCTCTTTGCGCTCAACGTCGTCGAAGGGAGGCTGAAGGAGGTATCGCCTATTTTAACGTAACTCAATTATATTTCAGACGGTGCTCCAAGCCACTTCAAAAACAGGCACCAGGTGTACGAATTCAAGAAAACGGATGTCGTCATCCAGTGGATATTCTCCGCATCAGTGCACGGGAAAAGCTCGTGTGATGGAGTGGGCGGCGTGTTCACGCATCACGCATCCATGTATAACTTGACAACTACAGAATTGTACTCCATAGCGAACGCGCCAAGCTTCGTTGAGGCACTCAGACTGAAAGTCAAAGGGATCGTCCTGCTCTCAATGACCAAAGAGAAGCTCACGGCTTTCTGGAAGGTCAAGAAAAAAAGTGGGAGAAGGTGAACCCACCAAGAGACATCCGATGCTCACACGACTGCAGGAAGACACTGGAGGAAGGCGTCTTGAACGATGCCTGAGAAAGAATCTGCGGAAGCCCAGAGTAGCTGCATACACGTGTCAAGGCATGGGCGTACCGCTTTGTGTCCCGAAACTTAGAAAATCATCAGTGAGTGCGTGCCGGCATGTTCAAAACTGCAACCATGCACTGCGTGGCTCCCACACAGTGCGGAAACTGATTCACAGCTACGTCGAACTAGCAAAAAGAGTACTGACTTTCGGAAATTGTGCCATCGATGTTCTTTTGTGTTTTTACTGGTTCTGTGCGCGTGTTTCTACATTACTGAGGTGCAAGAACTGTGCATTAAACCGTCGGCGATCTGCAAGATGAAAGGAGAACAAAATACGGTGAATATTTTCAGAAGATTTATGTGCAACATTTGAATGGTTGAGAATTTCTGATTTATTAGTATTAGGCTGGATAATGAGTAGCCACCCTCGTTTACTTTGAACCGTTCTATATATGAAACTTTTTGAAATGTTGCTTGGTAAGTTTATTTGTATATACCTGTTACTCATTGTTTTGTAGTGTGCTTATGTGGCTTCTTATTTCAAGTTCTAGATTACAATGAATATCACAAGTTCGCCGACCTTGCGTACCTTCTGAGAAACGTAAAGAAAACAAAAATATATTTTTGAAATCGTAGAGGCGTACAATGCCGGTAAGGTTGCTGTATTTTAGTCAAATGAGAAGACATTTCAAGCGATATCGGCTCAAATAGAAGACATACTACCAAAATATTACATTTCTTGATTGTCTTTTTATTGTATACGACAATTATATCTAAAATAATATTAAAATATAAAAATTTACAAAAATGGCGCTTTTGAGAAAATCGACATCAAACTTTCAACATTTCCTATTTCTCAAAACGTTTACGTGAATCTGGCGGAGGGGGTAGTCAACAGATTATAATGGTATTTATATACATATAATGGACTTGTGTTGGGCTTTCAATACAGCTAAAGAAAGAAAATTTACGTTAAGTACAGACAAAGTAAGGTCCTGTAAAACTTGACCAAAAGTCGACCTGAACGACGAGAATGATTTTTTTTAAATTAAAATTTCTAAAGATATTAGAAGACATCACGATATTTTTAAAGTACATATTAAATAAGGGGAAACGTTAAGATGGTGGAAGAAAAATAGTAACGGCAGCGGAGGCTGTCAAACACGCGACCTGCGACAGCAGGCAAAAATACTAGTTTCTGCCACTAAGGCTTCTACGCTTCGGAACTCGAGAACAAAAACAATCTGGGCAACATGCGGTTTGCGCCCTCCTTCATTTGTAAAATGCCCCCAAAACATAAATGTTTTTCGTCAGAATTAAAAATTAGACCCTTTTAGCTTGCCCGATTTGAGATGAAACCACCCTGAGTGTTTTTTCTCGATTAGGGAACCACTTCAACTGCCCTTTAAAGGAGAGCTTTCTTTTTGTGCATTTTTATAACCATTTACAATCACATGACCTTCTTTGGATTAATATGATTTCCTCTTTTTTCGTTCTTTTTACTACAGAAGCGGTCAAATATGCATCCCTGATACTGTTTTGATGAACACTGGCTGCTGTACGGCCTCCATGGGACAAGATGAAAACTGACACCTATTAGAGAACCCCAATATGAACAAAGTATTATGGATATTGGCAAACAATATATATTTATTGTATTACAATACGATATGTACAGTGTATTGAAAAACATTACATTTGTTGTATCGTATCACAATAAGGGTATTTTTTTATTCCAATATACGTTACATTTGTTGCATTACAATATGGGGTTCCAATATCCAAAATACGCTAAATTCATTGGGATTCCATATTGTATAATCCCTTATTGGATACCCATGTGTTGTATGGGGATCCAATAAGTGTTTATGATTCCAGTGTATTTATCGTATCATGGATATTGGAATCGATATATTATATCGGCTACCAATAAAACTAAAAACGAGTTGGAATATCACGTTCAGCATGATATTTCTTAGCAACGCAAAGTCTCCTTGTGCGTATTTTTGAGTGATGAAAAAAATGTTGCTGTTGTCAAATTATGAATAAAGAAGCAAAACACTGGGATTATTCATACCAAATATATTTATCATATTCCTGAACTGGAGAATCCGGCATTTACTGTAAAGAAAGTAAATTGCTTAGAACCCTCATTCACACACTTGATGTTTGAAAACAGAATGTGAAATCCTCACCTTTTAATGAAAACGGCACCTGCTAGCTGCAGCCCGCGTGCCTGCTTCTCCAACCGTCGCATCTTTCGGGCTGGACCTGAACACCGCCGGTGTCGACGGCCTTCGGAAAATCGGCCGCGACATTGTCCGGGAAGAACTCCGTAAGATGCTCCCTACTGCGGATCGCCCATCCTCACTGTCGCTCGCCAAGGTTGTTCGAGAAGAGGTTCACACAGCGTTCCAACCTGAAGTCCCGATCAACACGATGACGCCAGAGGAACCGACGTTGAGCTACGCCGCCATGGCCCGACGACCACCGCAAGCTAACCGCCAAGCCACGGCGCCACCCCGGCGAGACACTCCGATGCCGTTGCATTCTCGACGCCCGGAAGGTGAAGTCCAGTACGTACGCCCGGAACCACTCTCACCGAAGAAAACCCAAGTGTGGGGGACGGCCGATCGACGCCCGTTGTGCTACCACTGCGGGGAAGCCGATCATATCTACCGCCGTTGCCCTAACCGGCATATAGGGCTGCGTGGCTTCCATCCGAACGATCCACGCCCACGCTACGGTGAACGACCGCGCGTGATCGAAGAATACATCCGACGACCTCAGTCTCCCCCACCTGCAGCTCGCCGCGTGTCCCGGCCGCCGTCGTCACAACGTCCAGCTTCGCCGATGCATCGACCTCTACGTGAAAGCCTGTCGCCCCTCGCTCCTCACGGGGAAACTAGGCGGGGCAACCCCTGGAGGTGGAGTTGCCGAAGACGACCGACGGCAAGATCCTCCACGAATTCGGAGGGCCCCTACTCAAACACCACCAGAGACCGAAATGACGCTCCTGAAACGGGGAAGAATAACCTACACTTTGTTATCGACGGCCACGACGCGTCGGCTCTCGTCGACACTGGAGCAGACTACTCTGTCCTGAGTAAGAGGCTCTCCCTGCGCCTTCGGAAAGTGACGACGCCGTGAGATGACCCACAGATACGGACCGCCGGGGGACATCTCATCACACCAGTCGGAAGATGCAGTGCTCGCCTCGATATGCACGGCGAGACGTGTCCTGTGAAAGTCGTCATTCGATCTACAAAACAGTTCCAGAAACGTCATTCTCGGCATGGACTTTTTGTGTGAATACGGCGCTGTCATCGACCTTGGTGAGAACAGATTGACGCTGGTTACGCCCGTTCCGCCTTCAGGGAAGCCCCAAACAGCTTCAGCCGCCGCCCGAGTTGCCGGCGACCACGTGAGCCTGCCGCCGCGATCAAGTGTTGTCATAACCGTCGTGACCGATGCAGCTACCCGCGGCGAAGTTCCTCTGGAGGGAAACCTTCAATTGCTCTTGCGAAGAGGAATAGGCATCGCAAGAGCAGTAGCTGAACTTTAAGATGGCCGCACTATACTCCTCGTTACGAACTTCCGAAATGAAACGCAACACCTCACGAAAGGTGCAGCCGTGGGCCACGTCGAGGAACTTCAGAACTCCGCCGAAATCGCTGCGATTACTGAAGGATCCTCGCTACCTCAGCGAGACAGTATGTCGCCAGCGCAGCTCGACATTGACCCTAAGCTTCTGGGCCCGAAAAGACGGCAGCTGATTAACCTCCTCGCCAAATACCGCGACTGCTTTGCGACGTCGTCAAAGGTGCGCCAAACCGCTGTTCCGAAGCGCCGCATCGTTACCAAGAACGACGCGCGCCGTGTGCATCGATCGCCGTACAGGGTTTCTGTAAAATAAAGGTAAGTGATTTAGGAGCAAGTTCAAGGTATGCTGAACAACGACATAATCCAGCCTTCAAACAGTCCGTGGGACCCTCCAGTGGTACTGGTTCAGAAGATGGACGGAATGCTTAGGTTCTGTGTAGACTACCGGCAGCTGAAAGTGGTAACAAAGGAAGACGTCTATCCACTCCCCGCATTGACGACACGTTAGACCGGCTGCGCCACTCTCGATACTTTCCATCGATGGACCTGAAGAGCGGCCACTGGCAGATCGAAGTCGACGAATGGGACCGGAGAAGACAACTTTCGTCACGCCGGATTATCTGTACGAGTTCAAGGTGATGCCTTTCGGCCTATGCTCGCTGCCAGCAACTTTCCAGCGTGTCATGGACACCGCACTGGCAGGACTGAAGTAGCAGAGCTGCCTCGTCTACCTCGACGACGTCGTAGTGTTTTCCGGCGACTTTGACGAGCATTTGCGATGACTTCGAGCTGTTCTCTAAGCCATACGGACCGCTGGACTCACCCTCAAACCGTCAAAGTGTCGCGTCGTTTATGACTAACTGAAGTTCTTAGGTCACGTGGTTAGTAACGAAGTCGTTCGCCCAGACTCTTGAGAAGACTCGTGCTGTCACAGCATCTCCAGCGCCGACAGACAACAAGGCCGTGCGCAGGTTCCTTGGGCTATGTGCCTACTATCGGCGCTTCGTTCAGGATTTCGCAAGGATTTATGCACCGCTCACAAACCTCACGAAAGACGCCGAGGAGTTCGGATGGGCGGAGGAGCAGCAGCAGGCATTCAACGAGCTGAAGCGACAACTCCAAAGTTCTCCTGTTCTTGGACAGTTTGATCAGGATGTAGAAACCGAGATTCACACGGACGCAAGTAACGCTGGACTTGGCGCGGTACTGGTTCAACTACAAGAAGGCACCAGGCCAGTCATGGCCTACGCAAGTCGGACACTGACCAAGGCAGTGAAAAATTACTCCACGGCTGAGAAAGAATGCCTTGCGGTCGTCAGGGCAATCGCAGAGTACCGTCCGTACTTGTACGGGAGCCCGTTCCGCGTAGTCACGGACAACCACTCTCTCTGCTGGCTTGCCAACCTCAAGGACCCGTCAAGACGCCTCGCTCGATGGAGTCTCCGACTACAAGAGTTTAACATGACTATGGTCTACAAGTCAGGGCACCAGCACAGGGACGCCGACTGCGTGTCTCGAGCGCCCGTCGAAACACCTCCCGGCAGCAGCGACGACGAAGACAAGCGTTTTCTAGGCGCAGTGAACACCGACAACATGGCACGAGGTCAACAAGACGATCCTAAGCTGCGCGCATTAATGGAGCACCTGGAAGGGCACGGAGTACCATGCCACGTGTTTTCTCACGAACCCTGTCGACCTTCGTCATACGACAAGGTGTACTCTACAAAGAAACCTTCAAGGACAACAACTTGTCGTGGCTGCTGGTATTCCCGACCAACCTTCGAGAGGAGATCTTTCAAGCCTGCCACGACGCCCCGACGTCCGGACACCTTGGTCACATCCGGACACTGGCCCGTATTCGTGAAAAGTATTACTGGCCCAAGCTTCCCAAAACCATCCACCTCACACACGGCCATGCCACGAGTGCCAGTGACGCAAGAAACTTCCGATGAGGCCGGCCGGACTCCTGCAGTCCATTTCTCCTCTAACTGCACCCTTCCAGCAGATCGGAATGAACCTTGTGGAGATCTGGCTGCCCTT